>VZUI01063828.1:0-23933 GCA_013401135.1 Cettia cetti | reverse complement strand
ATCCCAGGGCTGGACACAGCTCTCCAGATGTGCCTCCCAGGGCTGGGCAGAGGGGCAGGATCACTCCCTGACCTGCTGGCACTGCTCTTCCCAATGCACCCCAGGCTTCCACTGGCCCTCTTGTCCCCCAGGGCACTGCTGGCTCAGGGACAGCTCATTGTCCATCAGGACCCCCAGGTTCTTCCCCACAGAGCTGCTCTCCAGCAGATCAGCCCCCAGCCTGTACAAGTGCTCAGGGTTGCTCCTGCCCAGGTGTAGGACCTGCATTTGCTCTTGTTGAATGTCAGATGGTTGCTCTCTGCCCATCTCTCCAAGGTGAGTCCCTCTGAAGGGCTGCACAGCCCTCAGGGCTATTGGCTGCTCCCCCCAGCTTTGTGCCACCAGTGAACTGCTGAGGAGGCACCAACCCCTCACACAATCTTTGACAAACAAGTTAAACAACATCTTAGTTCCACCCTGGCTTAGGCTTACATTGCTCCCACAGAAGCCACAGCATGGGCTGTGAGAGGAGAGTCTTGTTTGGGCACTCACTGCCTTGGAGTGACATTAATGGATATTAATGTCTTCACACATCTCATGATTAATATCTATTATCATGAAACAATGGAGGAATCCCTACTGTAATGAGCTGTATGAAATTTAGTACATCTCTCTAGTAAGTTTATTAGGGTGAATACTGAGAAGCTTTTCCATTTAGTCTACAGCTCATCTAAGCCTGTGCATGGTTCCAGATTCTGCCTCGTGTGCAGCTATTTGATGACTGTGCTGTGCCAGCTGGTAAAAGACATTGTCCTGAAGGCTTTCAGCATCTCAGGTATCTGGTTGGAGTTGGGAGTGTAGAGAAACATATGGTAGTTTACAGCCTCCTACAAGCTTGAACCAATAGTCATCCTGCATGGGTAAAGATGGTGAAAACAGGGCCTGTGCTCCTGGGGAAAAGCTGTAGGAAATCTGGCAGTAAAATTATTGAACAGGGAACTAACCCAGGTATGTCAGGCTTCATTAAATTTTAGGATCTGTATTTTTTGATAACAAGACAAGCACAGCCCCTTATGTTGGTGTTTGCTTGTGAATTATTCGGTGAGACCTGATCATGCTGCTTGTTTTTACTCAGATCATTAAGCAACTGTGAGATCACTGGTAGCCTTGCCCTGCAACACTTAGCTGTTTCAATTATTTCAGCTGCAGTTTTATTCTGAAATGTTCAGATTCTTGACATTAAACTGACAGCTTAGATCCTCCCAGTGAAGCAGGAAATTCTGTGGTTAGGGACTCTACTGTGATTCGTGTTTTATTTTTCACAGTAATTGATTGCCATCACAACTTGGGTCATTTAGAGTACCTGGTTGTGTGATGTTTCTCTCAGGTTTTCCTTGCTCTCTTGGAAAATGCAGCAGTTTGGTTTGAGTCACTAATAGACAATGTAGTTTTTAATGTTAGAACAACTACAATATTTCATTCCTCATTGTTTGATCTATTTGTTTGATTTACTAAGATAAAAGATAAAAATCACTCTAACTTCATAAAAGAGAAATTTCGTCAGTAAGGTACATATTGTACACTTCAGTAGCTAAATCACAGAGTTCATATAGTTCCCAGAGGAAAGGTTATAAATTAGTCTTGTACAGTGATATTGTACAAAACTGGGAAGCACAGTAGGGTATAAAACAAGAGTAGAAAAAATTGTTTAAACAGTGTGAACTCGTTACAAAATTTGTGCAACTTAAAACTGAACCAAAAGAAGCCATACTGGATTGGGTTTTTTCTGTTCCAAGAATATAATTTCCCTTACAAATTTTATAATGAATTTACCAGTATTAGGGAAAAAAACACCATATTCATTCTGTTTGCATGGAGATGTGTTGACTTTTTTGTTCTCTTACCTTTTATGTTTTCAGCCCTCATCTCCAGTTAACTATACTATAATTTAAAATAGAATTATACAATTTAGATGCAATTATTGGGACAATATTAACTTGCTTATAGTTTTATAGAGTATTGCAAAGCAGTGAATCAGAAGACTTTATCATGGAGCTACAGGAAGATGCTTGGATACAGTGGAGATGATTTGCCAAATAGATGTGTTACGTACTGATGGATGCAGAGATAAAAACTCTCTTCTTTGCGGACAGCTAATGAAATGGACTTTGAGATTAATATCATTCTGGCACGGGAAATATTCAATGTATTTCTCTGCTGAAAGTCCCAGTCTTCCCTCTCAGCAACGCAAAGTGCAGGGAAGTATCCAGGCAATGGGAGGTACTGAAACTACAGAGCAGCTTTTGTACTCCAAGTAAAAATAAAAGTGGATTCTTTTCACAGCCCAGCCTGATGTATATGCTGGCAAAATAAATCAAGTTCTGGCCAGCTACAGATAGTTGGAATACTTTCCAGAGAACTCCATTTACCAGGAGTCCTGTAACTAACCAGACTATCAAAAGAGGGGTTTCCTATGAAACTGCCTGTGACATGGGAAGCAAATTAATTTGTGGTTTTATTGACAAAGGTTATCTGCCACAATACCATGCTGTATTCTTGCAAAAGTTACTGCCCACTAAGTGAAAAAAGTTGGAAGAGATTGGCAAGGAATGTCTTGTGAGTATGAATGAACTTAACATGTGCCAGGCACGGGTAGGTGGAATGTGCCACTTAACAAATTATTCTATTTTTAGCACCAGAACCTTCTTCATATGCTTCCAATCAGGAGAGGAGCCTGGTGTGTGTGTGAGTAGGGTAGCCAAAGCCAGCTGCCAGTCGTGGCCTTTCCCTGGGCTCTCCATGCTCCGGCTTTGCAGAGGGAAGGATCCCACAGCAGCTGGCGGCACGGGGCTGGCTCCTGGCTGTAGCCATGGTGTGGAATTTCCCCGTGTTCAGGATATTTAGACAGCAGCACACTTACAAATGTGTTGTAAAATTGGACGCCTGCCGGGGGAGGCTTGGACCTCCTGGTTTACTTACTAAGCCCATGTTTCAATGGAGGAGCAAATTTGATTTTTCTCCCCCCTCTCTCTCTTCTTCTTTCTCTTTTCCCTCCTCCCCCACCCCTCCTTTGCTAAAGAGGCATCAGTGACTGGTGAGAAGAACTGACCAACTTGACCTCCTCTCCCACTGGTGGTCATGAGAATAATACGGGAGGAGGTCAGAGGTCAGCTTTTGAATACTCTTAGGAGCTAATTTATTACAAGGAGGGAGTTTCACATTGGCTGAATTATTTTCTTGAAGAGAAGACCACACTTGAGTTTGTTTATGCCTTGTGTTCATTGGGAGTTCTCTTTAGGAGCCTTTCTATGCACCTGTGCAGAGCACAATGACAGGCCTTTTCTGCAGGGCGGAATAGCCGACAGCCAGAGGGAAAATGGGCTGGCCTGGAGCAGAACCTGCACTTATTTGATTACAGAATGGACTCCGGAGGGGCTTTCCATTGTAATTCCCTCTCCCCACCCCCTTCTTTTGCCCTTATCCTGCTGCTGGGTGATTTTTTGGCTGGTGGAACATGGAGAAGCTGGGATGGGGGAGGAGGGAAGGAAGAAGAGTGCATTTGCACGGACATCATGCTGAGAAATAGAGGCTCATCTCCCTCAGGAAGTAAGGATCTGGCTTTCTTGGAAGTCAGTGACAGTGAGCTGCTGTTCTCTCAGTGCTTCCATTTGCTGTTGGGTTACAAGAAAATTACACATTCTGCTTGCATTTCTGGTTGCCTTAGCTGCCTAGAACACTGGGATACCTTATGACTTATGACTTTGGAAATTATTTGCCTAGATTTAAACGTCCTGGCTACACTTAATCTCTCTGCTGCTTGGCTACAGCCCAGCAACCTCCTCTCTGTCATCCCTCTTGGTTTTGTACAGTGTCTGGTGATATCTCAAGCATCACTTGCCCTCAGACAGGGCAGCTGTGGCTGCATATTCTTTTGAGACTTCCATTATCTAGAAAATCTTGACCTATTGCAGAGATCTTTCTTTTTACAAAACAACCTCCAGCCTTTGTTTGTAGTTTAAAGAGGGTCTGTTGTGTGTTAGGAGGTGCTGTACATTAAGCTCTCTGTGCACTGAAATCTGTAACTTTGCCTGAATGTTCTACTGATTTAAATTTTTCCAGATTGTTGGGGAAAAACTCTGAAAGCCAAATTCACGTAAACAAAGCAACTTTCTTTTGAACACAGTGGGATTAGGAGTCTGAGCCTTCTCAGCACTGAAACCTGGGTTTGTTGGGGGAGTTTTATGTATTCTGCATTTTCAAGCACCAGGACTAGGTAAAGCTCAAGCTTTAAATGTGCTCATTAGCTTTGTCTGAGCAGGCAAGAGGTTGGAGCCACTCTGGGAGTCTTGAGAAGGAATTATTTAGTTCTCAGAGCTGAAGTCAAATTTAAGGAAAGCAGACTTTCTGTCTACAGGATTTCTGCCTGCCTCCACAGTGGGCATTTTGTTTTAAATACCAAGACAGTTTGCCTGTTGCAATTTTGGAGAGAGATTTACAGCCATTTAGCAGATATTGCTGGCAAACATTTATAAGTTATATGGTAAAAAGCTCATCTGCACACAAACGCAGGAGCAGACAGGGTTCCCTCCCTGGACCTTCCCAAGGCTGTCACAGGAGAGCATCAGCTCCATGGTCCATCAAGCTAAGAACATAGATTTAGGGGGTCACAGCCTGGGGTTTGGTGCTCATTTTGAGGTGCAGGCTTCTGGTTTCAGCTTTCAGGAGGTAATTTAATATCACCTGAGGGAGCAGTGGGTTGCACAGCTGGGTGGGTGCCTATCGCTGACAATATTAGAAAATCTTAGTGTAGGCAGAACATTATCACAGTAGGAGCTCTGATGATAAAAACGCAGACCATAGTGATGAAACTGAAAGGAAAAAAGTGCATTTTAGTGTAGATTTAGAGGGAAGAAGAAGAAGAAAAAAACAACAAAAACCCAGACATTTTTCCATGCTCTTCGAACATGTGGAGTCAGGAATGAGTCCCAAGACTTCAGAAAGCAAGCACCATCCTGGCAGAGGGGTGGACCCAGATATTCACACTTCCTCCAGAGCATCTGAGCAGCATACTGAGCCAAGTGCTTTTCATTGTGGCTACTCTGCCCTGTGGACCAGGAAGGCATCTGGGAAATGATACTGCTGTGCTGGGCTGAAACTGAGGACGTGCTCCCCACTGCTGCCTCCTTCCATGCTGGGGCACTTGGCCTGCCCCATGTTCTCCTGATTTTGTCCTTCAGGTTATGGGATCTGGAGGCCAGAAGCTGTCATCTCTCCCACCTGCACTGTGTCCACAGCACTCAGAGCAGTGTAAATGCTGGGATCTGCCAGCTGAGGTTTCCATTCTGTGACACAGAGCTGGGCCTGCATTCTTGTGGGCACTGACACACAAACCTTTATTCAAAGTGTGCCTCTGCTTTATTCCTTATTTTCTCTGCTGGTTTCACTGTGCCAGATGTTGACTTTTTTGTGATTTCAGAAGAGCCTCGTTCACAGGGGTTTTGCTGATACCACACAAGCAGGGAAAGCAGAGCTGAGCCAACCTGTTGGCATTGAGCAAAAATGTCACTGTCACTGCTACTGGGGTGCTGGCATGGCCTGAGGCTTTCCAAAAGGACTGGATTGGATTGGCTTGACCACACGCCAGACTTCTCCTCTTGACTTGCCAGAGGAAGGAATTTCTGCACCCCTGGAGTTCAACAGCCATAACACTGTGTTAGTAGTTTATGTTGATATATCAACTCTGCTGAATGAAGCAGCACTTTCGTTGCTGCTCACACCTGGTGAAGCCTGGCCAGTTTCAAAGTGGTCATGTCCAGGAGTAAAATGATATCTAAAGCTTCAGCTGCTTCCTCAGAGAGTTTTCAGACAAGGATCTTACCATTTGTTTCAGTTTTGATCAGCAAGGGCGTATGTTCAAATGTGCTTCTTGCTTTTGAATTTCTTAGCAATAAAAAGAGCAGGCTCAGTAAATCTGAAAGTTCAGAATCAAATTTATTGCAGTTTATGTAAGTGTTTAATATATAAAAACTCTGGTTCTATATAGAATTAAAGCTGGTTTTTAACTTAATTAACTATCAAATAATTACATACACAATCTCATGGGCATACTTAACTTTTTTATTCGTATGCAACAGCTCTCTGCTTTATTTCCTCCTGGGAAGATTTTATTTCTTTTCAAAGTACAGGCACTTCAGCAACTTAGCTGAATTAAGTGATAATGAATATTTAGTCAGGACAATGATCTGTGGGATTTTTTCTTTTATATGTTAGTGATACTGAAAGTCTGCATGGATCACTTAGACTTTTTCTCTTCTCTTTTCATTTACGTTGTATTCCACTCAAGGAAATCTTGATTTCTAGAAACGAATCAGTTTTTGACTGATAACTTCTTTTTATGTTCCAGCATCATGGTCTTTTGCTGAAGCACTGTGGTAGATAGTAAGGTTCTTCATGTCTGTTCTGCTTTGAAAGGTCATATTCTCTGTTTTGATTTATAACATCTTACCTATTTTTAGAATAGGCAATCTGCTAGATTGAAAATTGGGAGCCATGAAGGTTAAGAAGGATTTTTATGATGGCTGAAAGCTATGTAAAAAGAGTAACCACAGTAGTTTTATACTGGATCATCTACCGTATATAAGCAGAAAAGCTTTAATTTCCACTTATAACTGATATCCTGAAGTGATAATTATTCTTCCTGGAATTTGGTTCTGTCACAAATAAATGATGTCACACCACCTTATTCTCAGACTAAGCATTCGTAATATCTGACAACCTAGCAAAAGGTAACTATTGATGCATCTATTTATGTTATTTTTGGGGTTTTTTTTTAATTCTTCTCAAGTGTGCTTTTTGTAGGTTCATTTAAAAACCAGCTTATTGAGCAGGTTTTTTGTTAATTTACTAATTCTAAAACTTTTAGAGGAGAGGGCTCTGCATGAGCAAACACTTTGTGTACATGCATGCAGTCCCACACCCTGAAAAAAATTTACCTTTTTCTAGGGGAAAAATTTCATTTCTGCAATAAAAAGTGAAAGAGTTTCATAATTGTATTTTTTCTAGAGAGTTGCTGGTTGCTTAGCTGGTATGCTCCTGGGTTGTATGCTGAAAATATCCCAGTTCTGGCAGGGACAGATGAAATTAAGGCTTTCAGTGGGTGAAGGCTGTTTGCAGGATCTCCTGCTGAGCCTGCTAACACAGATATTGTGGGGTAATTTCTGGAGTTTTGCCAGTTGCAAACAGGGGGCCCCACCAAGCCTATTAAGGTAGGAATGAGGTTGGAATGCCACACTTTGCTATGCTCTGTTTTCCACTGTCCCTGCTCTGCTGACCACCAGAGTAAAAATAAATTAGGGGATTTTTTTTTTGTCTGCCATCCCTTATTACATGTTGTAATTTATAAATAGTTCATCTGATTAACTGTGATTTTTATTTTTCTTAGTCTGGAATAGAATAATAAATATTTTCTCATTGACCTCCCTCCTTGTCTCTGCAAGTAGCAGGGCAAGATGACATACATCCACTTCATTTGGTTATGAAGCCATAAATCTTTATTGGCCTTTTGCTGATGTTGTTTAGGAGGATCAAAATCAAAATGCAGCTTTTACATACTATTTTAATGTTTTAAAGAATGTTGTCATTAAAAAGTCCTGTTGATCTGGCTCATTTATGGTTCACTAAAATCTTATATATCAGTTCCCAGGCCTCAGCTATCCATTGTGAGACTGACTTTCTTCTATGGTGGAAAGTGTGGCTCAGGACAGAAACAGAGTTGTTGCCTTAAAATTGGGAAAGGCTACTGCCTTGACATAATACTTGCTGAAGGTCAGGCATTTTGGAGTTTGGGTGTCCAACCAGGAGGTTTTGTAAAGAGTGGATTTATTAAATCAATAACTCTGTGGATCCAAAACAGATTCCTTGTAATGTGGCATAAAGCATGAGATGCAGAAGTTTGAAAAGGAAGGGTTTGGGTAGGATTTTTTTGGGGGGTGGGGGGAGCGTTTGGGTTTTTTTTGTGCAGGTTGTTCATCTTGGAATAATTTAGCATTAAAGTACTCTACTGTATGTTGCACACAGATGTGGTTTAACACACAAACAGAACAGGCTATTGCTCTTTTCTTCAAGGTTTCAGAGCTAGATTTTATAGTTTTTGGCAGTCTGTACCTAAAAGTCTCAAAATTTTTCTATAAGCAATATCTTGTGGCCATAAATTATCACAACCATTTTAGATTTGTAAAAAGCCTACATAAATCTCCCTGTAAGCACAACAATAAAAAGTGCAAATGTGTTTAGTAATGTTTCTTGGGTCACCATTGCTCTGAGTTGCGTGTAACAGTACCCTAAAAACTACAACTGGAAGCCTATCTTATTACCTATTTGTTAACTCCCACCATAACATACAGCAGTAATAAAAATCACTAAGCTGTGCTGTTTATTGCCCTTTTGATATGTGGCAACATAAGTGGACCACAGGCACTCTAAGATAAAACAGGAGGAGGCTGTTTTTCAATATTAATAGTGCAGATGTCAGATCTTTGCCTCCTTGGAGCCAACAAACCAAGTTTGATTGTTGTGGGCTTTCTGGGTAGTTGACTTCATGCAACTTCTGGGTTCCTTATTTGCTGGTAGAGAGAGAGCATTGCTCAACACATGGCTGGCATCACTCTCAGTCATTCTGAAAGAACATTATCTAAATGACTGAACTGTTATTGGAAACATCCCTGCAAGTTCAGCTGTACTCTGTGCTTTATAAACCTATAGGAAAACATGGTTCTTGCTTCAAAGAGCTCATAATGAGGTTCAAAATAAGGCCCACCACATCAAAAGAGAGATAGAGGACAGGAGGGAGGGAAGATGGGGAGAACTGAGGTGCTTTTGTCCAGTGGGGCACAGTAGAATCAGGCCTTTAACTCCTCACTGGGCTAAGCAGCTCAGTGTAAAGGTTTTAATTGTGGCTGTTCCAGCCAGTCCCCTTTCCCAAGAGTGTGTCCCAGTTTGCAGCAGGACTTGATCTGAATCCAAACCCTGCTCTGTTTCGTCAGCAGGGCTGTGACCCAGATCCACCAGCAGCTCAACAGCTGCAGAGCACCCGCTGCTGCTGAAGGAAGTGTCCAAAGCCAATCTGGAAGGACAAAAGTTGGATAAGATTTCTGCTGTGCACCTGATCTGCTGCAATTACACTGTAAATAATTTAATGATAACCTGCCATGTGCATTTTTTCACCAAGTTCTCTAATTGGCCCACGACTTTAGATAAATGTTGTGTTGTGAAAATTATGCTAAAGTTTACCCAAAGAATTCCCTTTTTTCACATGGTCAGTGCAAAAGCTGTAACTTTGTGTTGTTCAGTTAATGGTGGTGCTGGTATGTCCTTGCCAAGTGATTGACAGGCTATGCTGCAGGAAAGAGTGAATCTTTAATGTATCTTGGTTTTTAAAACAGACAAAGATACATAAATCAGGTTGACTCGAAGGAAAAGAGAATTCTGGAACACTGGATAAGGTGCAGTGAGGCTGTTGGCTAGAAAAATGTGGGATTTCTTTTTTTTTTTTTTTCTGAGTAGGGAATTCTGTAATTCTGTATGACTGTGGGAAACTGAGTTGCAAGTTTCTCCACCATAATCAGCAGGGCAGACAGCTAAACCTGGGTCTCCCATTACATTACTCAGCAAATGACAAAGCAGGTATGGTATTAAAGGGGTTCCATCCTCATTTTTATCAGAGAATTCTTCTCACTAGGAGCCTGCCCTTTAGGCATTTTTGTTTTCAGCTCATGATGATTTCTCACAAAACCACTGAAAAATGTGGCTTTGGGAGCTCTGTTCCAGAGGTGATGATGTGGGAGGATAGACTCTCCCTCTCTCGCTCTCTCTCTCACTCTCTCTCTCTATATATATGCTATGGATACATCTCAGAGTAGCAAAAGCTCATCCTACACAGCTCACAGAAACTTTATTTTCCTCAGTCTCTGGAACTGGAGGCTGCACATCCTGGAGTAAATGGTTAAAAATTGGTGTAAAGCAGAGTTCAGTGAGGCATAGCTCAGTATTAGCTCAGCTGTCCATTTTTTCTACTGGCCACAGAAGCTTTCTCTATGCTCCCTCATATTTCTTTTTCCTTGACCTTTAGGGAAACCCTGCATGCTCAAAGCCTCACATTATCAGTGTCCCTTTAAAGGCAGCTCAAACCTGAGCCTGTTCTGATTGGATTTGCTGTGTTCTCACTGGCAGGTGATCTTTCCTCCCTGTCTGTGTGCCAGTGCTTCTGAAACTGCAGTTGCTGCAATATTGTTCAGTAGAAGAAGGTCTGGAATAGGACTGCTCAGGCAGCACAAAAGCCCCACCCCCAACTCTTATATGAACTCTTCACTGACTGCTGAAATATTTTCTAAGCAATATATATTGCAGGTACTTTTCAGCTGTTCTAACCATTTCTAATGTAGAAGGTTACTCAATGTAGATAAGTCATGCAAAAAAATAAAATAAAATTGCCACACCTTCTGACTGCTACTAGCTCATATGTGTCTTATCACACAGTTGGATTTAAAAAATGCTGTAGGAGTGAAAAACAGCCAGCAGCTTAAGTGCACAGCCAGCTTCTGTTTGTGTGTTGAAGTGAAAGCTCTGTCCTGAAGTTCTGTCCTGCCCAGATCGAGACTTGGCCATTCAGTGTGAGAGTTTGAGGGTGAAATTCAGCCAGTGCCATATAACAGTGCCACAAACCCCCACCAGGTCACTTTGCAGGTGTCACATTTTTGGCTAAGGAGAGAATTAAAACTCATCCTTCTGTTTGTTTGCCCTATGCCCTGGCTGTGACTGACCTTTGTCATTTCCAAGTAAAGCAAGAAGATGATTCCCTACTTTCCGCTACTCCTCAAAACAGAGAAAGGAAAGTCATGCCTGGGAGTGGTTGGCAAGAGAAAAAAGGGTGTTAGGAGTCTGTTTAAAGCAGATCTTCAAATCAATGTGCACCTCAAAAGATGCAGAGGGCGCTCAGACACCAAAGGAATAATTGTTGCATTGAGCTGCTCTGCTTCAATTTCTGCCCTGTGACTCTGTAAAACCTCTTGTGTCCTGTGGTTACAATTACTAACCAAGTCATTACACCTTCAAGTCAACATGTCTAAAGGTTTTTTTGCATTTTGGAGGTTAGTTTTTATTGTTTTTAGAAGAATGAAAGCTGCTCAATGTGATCTTAAACTCTAGAAATAGCAATAATAGTTGAATTTTAATTTAAGGAGGAAAGACAGCAGCCATTGTATACAAAACATTCCCTTCTTTCTTAGGTATAATGTGTCTAAAATTATGACAGTGTTATGCTTTGAAATGTAAATTGTTCCTTTGATAAAATATTTAAAGGTGCATAAGTTTGTGCATTTGGATACCTAAACCCAAAACTCAATTCTAGTATTAGTGTGTGGCCTAAGTTTTCCTGATGGTTGTCTGCAGTATCTCAACATTCCCATGTAATAATAAAAACTGTCTCTTTTCTTCTCTTAAATTTAGTCTTCAAAACCTGGCTTGAGAAAAATAGAGGTATCTTGGCTTTCTTACTTTTTTCTCTCATATTTTTATTTAAGCCAGATTTTCAGATGTGATCAGCATGCAACACTGTGAAATCTGTTCTTTTCTGTTTGCTAGGCATGGAAGTGTAAGATTTAACTTTTTCCAACTCCAGTTATTTGTGCTGAGTTTCTTCTTGCTGTTTGTCAGCTTTTTTTGACAATCTTCCCTTGACTATACCTGCCTAATTAGAGATGGTGTATGTATTGAACCATACCTATAGTAAAGAGGCACTCTCCTTTTCATTTTTTAAAATGTCTGTAGTTCTGCAAAATGCTTTCATTTCGTTTGAAACTATCCATTTGTATTGGTATGTGGAAGAAGTGTTTTCTCTAAACTTAAGCCTGTTTATATTTGCTTTCTGGCTGAGAAAAATATTTTTTCATATGATGCTTACATAAAAAAGTACATACATAGTGTATTTTAAGTTCTAGTGTAGTTGAAATGGGAAATAATGAGGATTATGATGATACTAATTTGATCTCCACACAGAGGATTTTTGAGTTTTTGAAGAGTCATAATCCCTAGTCATGCATCTCAAGAAAATCTGTTTTGGTGTGACTACATTACAGGGGTTTGATGAAAACAGTTTGTGCAGGCACACCAGCCTTTTTTATGCTTTTCCACTCTTTGATGTTCTTCTTTGCAAGGATCACTCACCATTCCATTCATCCTGTGCAAGAAAGCCGAGTTGGTTTCCATTTGTGTTGGTTGAGCTGACAGAGATGGTCTGCAAGATGAGAGCTTGTGGGTTTGTGCTCTGCAGCCCCTCTCTGTGTATTCTAGTTCCTAACAGTTATTTCATAGTTTTTCCAGAAGCTGTAATAAGTTATTGCTTAAATGAATATTCCATATTTGTGGCATGTGAAGGCATGAGAAAAAGGCATTATTCTAATTCAACTGTTACATGTCATGGTGTACTGATCACATTTTCATGGTTTCTCAAGGTGAGGAGGGTTCTGAGCTCATCCCTGTGTCTCTGGTTTTGGCAGTTTCCTCCCTTCCTCCCCCTCTTTCTCCCTTTGCCTTCACCAATAACTTTTGAACCCCTGACTGAGTTCAGTCCTATTTTCTAGAGCAGAAGTCTGAAATTTATTAAATTCCTCGAGATGTAATGAATACTGGCAGTCAGGTAGTGGAGAGGCATTCCAAGGAGTTGTCCTCCACAGAGGAAAAGTTTTCCGGTGTAAGATGGAGCACTTGTTAGAGTGCAGATAATCAGCACAGGGGCAGCTCTAAACAAAGACATTGTTTCATGAGTCCTGCTGTTTGCAGATATGTTTGGGTTTGGGCTGCTAAATGTTGTGCTTTGTGTCAGGATTAATCACAGAAGTGCTGTAACAGGGGAAATTCATGGGAACATTTTGCAGTCAGACGTGAATTTATTTTCTTTACTTGTTTGCACACTTGTGTGTGTGACACCAGCCTCCTGGAGGACACAGACACACACACATACTTGGGGGCTGGCCTTTCAGAGCTCAGCTCTCCACTGTCTCTTCTTCTGTCTCTGCTTATAGACAAATGGAAATGTGTACTAACATGAAAAAGAGCTGTTTTATACAAACCTGTGTAGTGGCTGTGTTGCAAAGGTGAAGCAGTTTGACTGTGAAAGCCTCTTGGAGTGTAGCTCAGGCAGCAAATGTTCCTGCAATCCAAACCCCATCCTCTGCAGATGCTTTATGCTACGTTTTCCTCTTTTCTTGCTAATGGGAAGAACATTTTCCTCTCCTGTCCAAGTCACTGATAATGCTCCAGGTGATTCTATGATACCAAGCACAGCTCTGGCAGGGAGGGAACTCTTTTCCCACTTGTGACTTCACAGGATTCCATGGTGGGTGCATCCAGGTTGGCTCCACAGACACAGCTCAGGCTGTCTGCAGTAGCCATGTGCCCAGAGTTTTTGAACATCTGCACCATGGACACCCAGAGCTAGTAAGGATGGTGACAGTATGTAAAGCAATGGAGGGGAAATTATAGACTTGAAATAGAAAAAAGATTGGACATGTTTGCATGGTTTTCAAAGGCCCATATTGAGGGTTGTCTCCCAAGGCAGGATTTAACAGTAAAAACAACTGTATGTATTTATACACACCAGTGCATGTGTATTTGTGTTACATTTAAAAAAATTTCATTAACAAGATACACAGAATACTTTAATTGTCGCAGACCAATATTGATATTTTCTCTCTCATGTTGTCTGTACATGACCAAACCACAAAAAAAGGGCCTGATTATATGGGGTGAGTCACCAGCAGATGATCTCAGCAGCTCTGCAGTCTGGGTTTTATCTTTAGAGTTCAAGGAGGATTTTTATGCACAGAGCTGTACTTCTTGATATATAATATTTCAGGTCTCATTCTCACTGACAGTCTGGAGCAGACAGGGTCATGACTTAACTTGTCCATGAAGTAAATAGAACACTATTGATGCCATAAAGATAAGTCATATTCCTTACAAAGACCCCATTAAAGACACATACTTGAAGAGGCTTGTGCTTGGAAACCAGGACAGGCCAGATTGATAATTGGTTTTATGGTATCAATTCAGTTCCTGTACACATAAGCACAATAATTAGAGCTGGTTGATAATTGAGTAACAGATTTTTCTTTTTATGTGCTTCAGAATATGTTAAATAGTATAGAATCCTACTTAATTGGATTTATTATTTAATGAACTATGAAACATATTTAATTTTTAATGAAATATGGATATTTATTTAATGAAATATGAAACATCCTAGCAAAAATTAAAGAGACATCTGTGTTCCTGGCAAAGTGATACCTTGGAGAGACTGAAAAAACCTACTATTTGTTTCTTTTTGCTGCTTATTTCAAACTGGTGGCAGTTAGGAATGCATTCTTTAATTGCCTGGCTGCAGTTTCCTGACTGTGTATGGAGTAGGTGCACAAGAGATATGTTTGCATGTTGAACTTCTGCACTTGACTCATTCAGGGTGGGATTTGGTTACCTCAGTGTAAGTATCTGCTGTCATCTGAGACACCAAGGTATCCCACCTGGCTCCTGGCTGTGATTTCTGAGGGGTGCAAGTCCCCAGTCAATCTTTTCTCCTGCCTGAAGCCCTGTGCAAACATTTCAGACGTGGAGTAGTGTCTCAAGCGGCTCCAGTGCTTACACACAAACAGGTCACGTCACACCTGACTGACTTTGCCGGTTGGACAATACTTATAAAATGGAGCTGTATGTACAATAGTGTTAATAGACAGATTTTCTCACCTTAATGTTAATCTCAGGAAAAGCAGCCCTTGTGTGTCAATGTCTTTAAGTAGTGTAGCCCTGCCAGTTTTGGCACACGGAGCAGAGAGAGCAAAACCCATCCCAGGAATGTGTGTAAGTGAAGTCTGTGCCCCCAGGGAGGCATGTGGACTCCTGCAAAGGGGGATAATGTGGGGCAACATCCTGGGGAACAGAATAATGGCAATGCTGATAGAAGCCACAGGCTTGTCCAGTCTGTGTCCATCTGTGGGCAGTAACAGATACTTTGAGAAGATCCCAATAAAAGCAGGGCAGAGTGTACAGATGCAAAAGTCCTCTCTGGAATTCTGAATCCTTCAGGAGTGTGTCCAGTTGCTCTAAAATCACAGAGTCAGTTTCAAAATTCTTATTCCATTTAGTCACCCAATAACACTGTCTACTTTGTAACCAATAAATAGGCATCACTGGCCTACTCATGAACTTCTCAGGAGGGTAGTGTAACATTATTCTCATTTCTGGTTTCATCTTTTGGTTTTAGATGTCCAGACAATTCATAATATTTTGCCCCAGAACTTTGGGTTTGGTATTTCTCAATTCATCATCAGACATGGGACTAGTCTAATTTTTCAATGCTTACAAAAAAAAAAGCAGTATTTTATATATCTATGTGTGAAAGGCCGAGTGTCTAAAAAACTGTGGAAAGATTTCAAAGTTTTCTTTTCAGTCTGTTTTTTGGCCTTATTCATTCACCATTTTACACCCAAACACTGTCATAAATGCTGCCTCAAAATCTCTGAGTCCTAAATAAGTCCTGTGCATAGTAGCTCATCTGTTGCTGTTGCTTTTAGGTTGCCTTTTAGCAGGTGGAGTTTTGTCTGCTTCAGATGTTTTCACTTTAGAACCTTCCACCTACTGTCCCTTTTCCCCATCCTTCTTGACATGCATAAGTGAAGGGAAAGGGTAGGGCAGCTCTCCATCTCTTTGGACATACTTTGGCCTTTACCATTTCTAATAGATAAACTAGCAACAAATGCAATACTGGTTTAGCACTTGATTAAATCCCTTGATTTTAGACAGCAAAACGTTCCAAGGCTTCTGGTAAACTTTTGAGTAATTGTGTATCATTATGAGAGGTAAAAATTACTCCTGGTCTGTAGTTGGTGCTGAATTTGTAGCATTATTTTGCTCTCCCATGACACTCGGCAATAAAAACCTCTGCATATTTACAGTTGCAATGTACCTTCATTGCTGCTTATTCTGAATTAGCTAATGATTAATGTATATGTCATGTTTTCAGAATCAGGTAGTAACTTTTTTTTGCCCTCAAACCATATTCCATGGAAGGGTTTTGGTTTGGTCATTTCTTTGTCGTTGTTTTGGGGTATTTTTTATTTCCCTGTAAATAAATATTTGGCAAATGGTTTGTCAATGGCCTTTTGCCATCAAATTTTAGGAGAAGTTTGCCTGAGCGTGCCACAGCATTTAGTAATCAAATATGCATAAATAAACAATTCTTCCCTTTTTTTGTAATTTGTGGAATCGTGACCTAATAGATGACGTACAGCTTTTGTTACCCATGTTTAGATGACTTCAAAGTAAATAAATTAACATTTAAATAATTAACTCACAATTTTAATTGAGAGCAATCAGTTAAGATTTAAACATTTGGTAGTAAAATATTCTAAGTAACATTTAGTTGCTGTCCACAGGCATGGATGTGTAGCTTGCCTGCAAGGAAACCCAAATAGACAGTTGTAGAAATGGCTCATTTTCCTTTTCCTCGCCTTTCTTTTCTTCTTATGTGTTGGTGAGGAGCAGGATATTTCTAAGCAGTTTCCGACTCCAGGTTGTTTAATTAGGGAAGGCTCAACTCTGGATTTTACCAAGCTGATTTGGCTTTTGCTTCAGTGCTGTTCAGCAGAAGTTGTTGCTCTGCACAGGCATTATAAATGTGAAAATAAAAGACATCAGGGAAGTTGTGCTTAGCGTTTGCTGTGTTGAGAGTTGTTTAATCCCAGATCAGTGCTACTTTTTGGATTCCCCCATCTCTATGTTAATGACTCTGTCTTCATGTAGTTAAGCTACGAATCTGGATGATTTAACTAAAAGTTGAAATATTTAGTGCTAACCAGAGCTGGTTCCATGTGTGTCTGGAATCCCCTGGCTGGTTGGATCCAGCGTGTTCTACAAATGGCAGTCCTTGGATAGTGAAGCAGGGATATGTAAAAGCCATTTTTCAGTGGCTCCCCAAGCTATCCACTGCTTCTGGGTGCCTTGCTTTATGTGCTGCATTTGTTTTATAAATCCTTCTGCATCCTGGCAGAATTCCTGCATCTGAAAGGTAAACCTCAGAAAGCAACAAGGGAAAAGAAAAAACCCAGATATAAAGCCAGAGCTGTACAAAGACTGATAAGCCAAGTGGACTCTGCTCAAAGTGTTCATGCTGAGTTAGAGAACAGGTAGGTCAAGAAACCACTTACCACAGGTTGTCACTGCTTGATTTCCTCCAGGAAAATAGTGTCTTGTCCCAGTATTTAACATCAGCTGCCAGTAGGACTCAGATTGATACATGTGAGTGAAGGATGGCCTAACTCTGCTTACATCTGTGTGCCTTCAGTCAGCATTCCTTCCATCCCACTCTGGGGCAGGATATGGATTTCCACAGCCTTGGCTGAGGGCAGGGAATGAGTTTATTTCTATGGAGTACACATATTACTGCAGTTGGGTTTAGAGATTTCCCAAGGCAGCTTCCTAAGGGGAAGGGTTCATTGCTTAGGGTAACTCATACCATTCAAACACAGGGCAAAAACTGCCCCAAACTTCCCAGCTCAGCAGCATCAGCAGTTTCCAGGGTTTCTGTTGGTCACATCAAAATGCAACATCTAAATCCTTTTCTTGTTTACATGGAGGCAAATTGTGTGGACTATTTTTGTCCAACAGCTTACAATGCTTAATAAGGGACCAGTAAGGAAAATAATGTTTTTCCATTCAGCTGTCCCTTGGCTCCTTTCAGGTTTTTTTGATTTTTTTTCACAGGAAGCAAAACAGAAATATGGTTTGGGTTTTTTTCTGAGTACAGCAGCATTTCTCTATATAAAGCAGTTGGTCAGAACTTGTACAAACACACTGACTTTTTTACACAGAGCAATTTACCCTTACTGCTTAAGGTGCAAGTTGGTTGTATTTGACCTCACTGACAGTAAGAAGGAACAAAAAGGTACTAATTGAATAAAATGATTGAATATAATGAAATAATTTTATCAGCTAGAAGTTTAGTTAGTTAAAACCACTATGTAAAATGTCATGATAAAATGGTATTTATTGGGTTATCTCCTCAGAGTTCCCTCAAGGCTCTCCCAGAGAATCTTTTCCCAGATATACTCTAAGCAATTTTTTGTAAATGACTCCAAGCCAAACTCTTATTCAAACTCAGAAAACCTTGTGACTGTTGGTTGTTGAGATCTTAAAAGTTTTCACTTGAAAATTTTCAGCTCTGTGCAGATGGTTTACAGAAAATGTAAAGGAGAATGTAGAGAAGTAAAATTCTTATTGACTGATTTTGTAAATCTGAGTACAGTTAGAAAAAAAGCATTTTTAAAAAGGTAGGCCTTTAAAATAGGTGATGTGTCTTCTACAAAATGAAGTCCCAGTCCACTCTTCAGACTGGAGATTTGCTCTTTCCCACAGCTCAGTGCCCATTAAGATACACTGTTCAGTGTGCTTATAGAAGAAAAGCACTTCTAAGTGTGAAAAAGAAATGTTGTCTCAGGATTAGACAAGTCCCTGCATCATTTACCTTCTGAAAGTGCACAGGGACCTCGAGCATGGCAAGACCAGAGGGGCAGCAGTGGAAGATGTGCTGTGGCTGCACTTCCCAACTCTGAGCCACTGCCAGGGGATCTTCCATGGCCCAAGCTGCCCAGGGCTTTAATCTTTTATGCAATCAGTCAAGAGAAGCAGCCAAGGCCTTAAACCACTCCTTTCCATTAGCCACTGGAGTGCTTTGGAGTCAGGACACTGTGCTGGCTGATTATTGCTTCCCTATGTTTAGGCACACCCAAGGAGCTTATAAATATTGGAACAAGTGTAGGTAATGTGTCTGAACTCCTGATTTCACTGTGCAGTTTGAGCAGGGTTGCTGCAGGGGTTGTTTTTGTCCTTTTCAACCATTTGTATGCAGCAGGATTGGACTGGCTTTGATGTAGCCTGCATGCAGATCAAACCGCATGCTTGGTCCAGAGAGTGTTTGTTTGTCTGATGAGGGGAGGCCTTTTTTTTCAGATATCTGTGTGGGGCTTTTTAGACACTGAAATATTTATTTTTCTCTGATGCAGTGAATAGATAGGTTAAATCCCAGCCTATTATAAATTGTCATGGGTGTTAGGCATCAAGATCTATGTGGGGGATTATTTTGTAAACAAATTTGCAAAATAAAATGGTAAATTCCACTGGGGAAGTTAAAAAAATAATGGTTTTTTTCACCTCAGTTTTACTGGAACTACAGTTGTCTGTGTGGTATCACTTTCTAAACCTAATTTCAAGTGTAATGCCATAGAGAATGCTCATAGACATTGTTCTGAAGTGATTTATCCTCTAAATCACGGCTGTCTTACTGCCTGCCTTCATCTGAGCCTAAAAGTATAAATGAACTCCAAGGCTTTGATCTGGAAGGTTCAAAACTCAAAGGAGATTTTCCAGGGCTTTGAAGTTGAGCTCTAGAGGGGACAATGCACTGTGCACTTATTCACTGGGGGAGTGCTGTCATCAGACGGCCAAGACTTCACCAGTGTAAATTCATTACAGTGTTTGATGTAGCATTATTACATTAGTATTCATTTTGGTTTAGAGTCAGAATACAGGGGGGGGAAAAAAGGAGCTTTTTTTTTTTTTTTTGCTGTTTGACTCAATTTTTTAATTAAAATATTAATTTATGACAGAAATTTACAGAGGTTTTTTTAAAAAAGTGTCTCCTGGTGTCACCCTTTCCACAATTAAATAAACTTCTGAGAAACTGCTCAGAGAGATTCTTACCTCTATCAGCAGTTTTCACTAAATTGCAGCAGGCAAGGAAAAATGGGTGTAGACTTTTAATAGGGGTTGCAGAAGGTACAAAGAGCCTTGCTGAGCACACCTTCACTGTTAAATCAGCAGGCATCAAAGGCATCTCTGGATCTGAAAATATCAGAATATCAGAGTAGGATACAAAAATAAATAGCACAATGTGAGTGTTCCCAGATAACTTGATGATCACATTTTCATTATTCTGTAAAGAAAAAAAAAAAGTATTTTAGTTTTTAGTCTCTGCCTTTTCAGTTGAGCTGTGTGGCGCTTCATTGGTAAAAAACATTTGGTTAAAACCACTCTCTTTTGTGACCTGGACCAGATTAAAATAGAAGCTTTTGCAGATAAAAGGCTTGTAGGTTTATCTTTTCTGCTACCTGCTCCTGAAGAGCTGCAAACCCCCGTCTGTAATTTCATGGTCCTTTTGTTGGGAATGAGTGTCATGAGGCTGGGGACAATGGCATGCTGGGACTGGCTGTTTCAATAAAGACTGGATTATGATGAGGAGGATTTTTTTCCCCCCCTTGCTGTCCTTGTCAATTGGGATAACTAAACCAAATCAGCTGGCACATTCATCTTGATATTTCAATTGACACTGACTTTGTCTCACTCCTTCTTCAGAAGTTAGCTATTCTCCACCATTTATAGCAGGCAAGTACAGTATTCACTTCATGAAAATCATAGATTTCATTCTCAGTTAACCCAACAATTAAAAAGCTTGCCTGGGCTAATTTAGAGATCATTATTCCTTATTATGGAACAGATTCCTGGTTTTTTTTTACATGCAATAATTTCCTAGGCTTTTTTTAACCTTCCTTGCCAATTTTCTGCTTGCTCCCAGGTGCAATATAATCTAATGGGTAAATACAATCCTTTAGTCCCTGCTGCTTAAAGATTTGTGTTGTTGCCATGATGTTCCTACCTGGGAAGTGGACTGGATCCTTGGCTTGCTTCTGATACTGACCTTACTTGGAGCAATGGGTTGTCAGCTCTCTCCAGAAAATATAAGTGCTTTTGAGAGTCTGTGGTGCATTTTCCTGCTATTTCAGGGACACATGAAAATCAAGGGGGAAGAATATTATTTCTGTCTGGTATTTCTCTCCTTATTTGCAGCTTTGCTCACCTGAACCACAGAGTGAGTGAATTTAAACCTTATTGGCCACTGCATTAGCTGTAATTCCCTACATATCTTACAAGAACAACACAATCAGTTGTGACCAGATTAAGGAATCAGCTACTAGTGAGTAGGTGCTTAAGCATGATAATTCTTTAAAAATATGATCTATTGCAGCACGATCTGAGCATGCAAATGGATTTGTTTCCTGAAGTTAATCAGGAAGATGCATACTAGCATTCTTTAGCTCACAGATCTAGACTAGATCTAGCCAGAGGTAGAAATCAAACATGCCCATAATACCTGTCAGGTCCCCTGCAGAAAATCTCTTTACAAAGCTAATCCTCTTTTGCTTCCCTATGTGCTAAGGTAAATACACTGTAGTGGGATGTAGAACACTTTTCCCAACATCTTCATCACTGGAAGTGATTGAATTTTCAGTTTCACCTGTTTGTGGTCTGAAGTTTATAATGCTGAGGAGAGCCCAAGGAAAGGTTTCCTCAGCATTTTTCAGGATTTTGATGCTGCTTAAAACACTGGGTCAGATGCAGAACATTGGTGTAAAAGTTTATATTCCTTCAAAAATGCTACTTGTGGCATACTATTTTATTTTAGCAATGGTGAAGTCTGGGAAAGACCTGCCTGTGCTAATCACACACTCTGTGTCCCACCAGTGTTCATCATTCTATTTTTACACAGCTGATGACAATCGAATGTAAGTGGCCTCATGGATGGAAATTTTGTTTTGCTCCAGTTCTCCTGGTTTTATCCAAGTTTAACCACGTCTGTATGCAATGTTTGTAGTAGATTCCATCAGCACTGCACCTAGAACTTTTAATCTAATACTAGTTTTCAGAAGTAGCAAAAAAAAAAAAAAAAAAAAAAAAATGCTGTCAAAGCCCTGCCTCATAGTCCTGGTTCAACAACCAAAAAGGTGTAACTGTGTGGATAAATATCCAGGATATTATTATCACATGTTGCTATGTAATAGAATACTCTTTCTAAATATTTTATTATCTGTCTTCTGTATGAGTGCTGGCTAGGAAGGAGGGATGCTTACAGTGCTGTGTTTTATTCTCCCCAGGCTGTGAGTAAAAATTAAAACTGGGACTGGACCACTATGGGAGATCACTGGTTTAAAGCAGATGTACTGTATTCTTCTGGCAATCGTGAGAAAAAACAAAGATAATTTAAGAAAATAAAATAGAATTTTTAAAAAGAGGCTGTTTTAAATCATATTCTATGAACCTGGCTGTTGATTTGGGGATGAATATGGTGATTTGGGAGCAAATTAGAGAAAAGTTTAACTGTGCAGTTGGCTGCCTATCTTGCTAAAAGTTGTGTTCCAAAGGCTAGAAAGACTTAGAGCATTTAGTTGAGTGTAAAAGATTCCCTTTAAGAGCACTGGTCATATTTTCAGAAGTAAACTGCACAGCATTTTTTGCATAGCAGTGATCAATATTGTTTATTTTGCAGTAACACTCAGCTATCTCCTGCGAAGATTAGGTGCCGCTGCACTGAATGTTTCTTTCCCCCCAGCTCCCCAAGGATTTTTCCTGGATAGGGGCGGCATATGGAGTTAATCACAGTGATGTTAAGTAATGATAGGATTAATATTCTGGTTGAAACACAGAGAATCTTTTCCAAACTTTGCCCCCCCAACTTTTTTTTTTTTTTTTTTTTTTTTTTTTTTTTTTTTTTTTTTTTTTTTTTTTGTGCTTCGAAGTACAAATCACCTCTACAGAGTTGAACTTGTAATTTTATCAAATTTCAAAGTCAGATAATTGTGACCTGTGGATTCTCACATTCAACCTACTACTACTTCTCTATGAGTGAATTCAGGAAAGCTGGACCATTTTGCTGCAAAAATATAAATAAATTGAAGGGCTGAGGAGATTCCTCTGTGCTGAGCTTGGCATTCCTTCATAAGTCTAAGTAATGATTGATGTTTCACTCCTTGCTTGGGTGATACCCTGCAGTTCCTGAATGAGGAAGGCTGAGCTAGCTTTTTAATTTACCAATTAAACTTGGAAATCACTTTCCAACAAATGTGGAAATGTCTCCTTATGTAAATTACCAGCTTTTAGATATCAAGAGAAAACTTTTCACTAATTTACACAAAAAGAAAAACCAGAAAGAAGCAAGTAAAATATTAGTATTATAATAAAGCATTTATTTTTCTAATCCATTTCTGACTCATGGTTGCACACTTGGGCTCTTACATAGCAAAACACCTCTTCCAGTTTTTGAATCAGCTACTTGAGGAGGAAGTTGAAAACCACCAGGAAACTCTGGAAGTTTTTCTTTTGAGATGATCTGTTTCCTCCCTCTTTCCCCTGTCTACTTCAGAGTAATAGAAGTAAGAATAAATGTTCAGTTAAAGAAAATACTTCAGAAACAAAGTGGAGCTTGAAATAGTTCTTGAGATCTCCTGTAATAGCTAATTCTATTACACTGTTTTTGATGCAATGTGTGTGGTTGTAGGGTAGAACTCACACCATTTTATGATAGAGTAAGGAAATAAAAATGTTTGGTTTTTAAGCCAAGACAGATGGAATCATTTAAATATTTTGATTGATTTAATTGTAGGATTTTAACTAAGAAAGTTGCAGGTGTCTGTGCTTTAAAAACTGTATAATAAATTTCAAACCAAAACATTATCACCATTTTTGATGAATTCTGTGACAGTGAAGTGTGGGGGCGGGTGGAGTCCCAGTGGCTCTTCCCTGGAGGGAGGCCTGCTGAGAAAGGATTGCACAACCTCGACCAGACCCCTCAGATAAGAAACGAGCTCCTGCTCACGGCGACCTTTCTAGGGACCCACAAGCCCCCTCGGGATTTTATGTAGATCTGTTGTTACTGATTGGCCTCGTACCCTTTTCCACACCCCTTTGGGCCCTATAAAGACCCCTAAGATTTCCCCAGTCCCAGGGGCTTCTCCTCCTGGCACCCTTCGCTGATGCTCACAATAAAGCCACTCTGCGGAACCGCCAGACGGGACCCCTCT